>ML288829.1:4753-20866 GCA_005239495.1 Nicotiana undulata
TCTATCAATAATAGCAACTGGCTCCTCCTCGTAGCCCAACCTCTCATCCAACTGAATAGTACTGAAATCAACAACGTAAGAGCAGTCGGCGTGGTATCTACGGAGAATGGATACGTGGAATACCGGATGAACTCCTGATAAGCTAGGAGGTAGAGCAAGCTCGTAAGCAACCTCTCCAACTCGCCTCAACACCTCGAACGGACCTATGAACCTCGGGCTCAGCTTGCCCTTCTTCCCGAATCTCATAATACCCTTCATCGGCGAAACCTTCAGCAAGACCTTATCTCCTTCCAGAAACGACACATCACGTGCCCTCTGATCCGCGTAGCTCTTCTGTCTGGAATGTGCTGTGCGGAGCCTCTCCTGAATTAACTTCACCTTCTCTAAGGCATCTCTCACCAGGTCTACACCATACAACTTAGCCTCACCAGGCTCAAACCACCCGATAGGAGAATGACATCGACGACCATATAAAGCCTCAAATGGAGCCATCTCGATGCTTGACTGATAACTATTATTGTAAGCAAACTCGGCCAAAGGCAAGAACTGGTCCCACTGGCCTCCAAAGTCAAGCACACATGCTCTGAGCATGTCCTCCAATATCTGAATTGTACGCTCCGATTAACCATCAGTCTGTGGATGAAATGTTGTGCTGAGATCTATCTAAGTACCCATCTCTCTATGCAATGCTCTCCAGAAGTGCGAGGTGAACTGAGGACCTCGATCAGATATGATGGACACCGGTACACCGTGCAACCGGACTATCTTTCGAATGTAGATCTGGGCTAGCCTCTCAGAAGTATAAGTAGTAGCTACATGAATGAAATGCACCGATTTGGTCAACCTATCCACAATAACCCAAACCGCGTCAACCTTCCGCAACGTCCGTGGAAACCCAACCACGAAGTCCATAGTAATGCGCTCCCACTTCCACTCAGGAATGGGCATCTGCTGAAGTAGGCCCCCTGGCCTCTGGTGCTCATATTTAACCTGCTGGCAATTAAGACACCTAGCCACATACTCCACAATATCCCTCTTCATCCGCCTCCACCAGAAATGCTGCTTCAAATCACGATACATCTTCGTAGCACCAGGATGAACAGAATACCGCGAACTGTGTGCCTCCTCAAGAATCCTCTGCCTCAAGTCATCAACATTAGGAACACATAATCGACCCTGAAGTATCAGAACACCATCCTCGCCAATAGTAACCTCCTTGGCACCACCCTGGACCACTGTCTCCCGTAGTCCTTCCAAACAAGGATCAGCATACTGTCGAGCCTTGATCTCCCCCACTAATGAAGACTGAGCAACCACATAAGCTAAAACTCGGTGAGGCTCTGAAAGATCTAATCTCACCAAGAGATTGGCCAAGGACTAAATGTCCATGGCTAGAGGTCTCTCATCTGCTGCAATATAGGCCAAGCTACCCATACTCTCCGCCTTCCTACTCAAAGAATCTGCTACTACATTCGCCTTGCCCGGATAATAGAGGATGGTGATGTCGTAATCCTTTAATAACTTAAGCCACCTGCGCTGCCTCAAATTAATATCCCTCTGCTTGACCAAGTGCTGCAAGCTGCGGTGGTCCGTATACACCTCACAAGACACCCCGTATAAGTAATGCCTCCAAATCTTAAGAGCATGAACAATCGCCGCCAACTCCAAATCGTGTATAGGGTAATTCTTCTCATGACCCTTCAGCTGGCGCGAAGCATAAGCAATACCTCTCCCTTCCTGCATCAATGCACACCCCAAGCCAACGCCTGAAGCGTCGCAATACACCGTATACATCCCCGAACCAGAAGGAAATACTAGAATTGGTGCTGAAGTCAATGTAGTCTTGAGTTTCTAAAACCTCGCTTCACACTCGTCAGACCATCGAAAAGGAGCGTTCTTCTGAGTTAATCTAGTCAATGGGGTTGCAATGGATGAAAAGCCCTCCACAAATCGCCGGTAGTAGCCTGCTAAACCCAAGAAACTCCTGATCTATGCCGCTGAAGTAGGACGTGGCCAACTCTGAACTGCCTCAATCTTCTTAGGATCAACCTTGATACGCTCTCCGGATACCACATGTCCCAAGAATGCCACAGAATCCAACAAAAACTCACACTTGGAGAACTTAGCATATAGCTTCTGCCCTCGCAAGGTCTGGATCACAACTCTCAAATGTTGCTCGTGCTCTTCCAGGCTACGTGAGCAAATCAAAATGTCATCAATGAAGACGATGACAAAGGAATCAATATACGGCCTGAACACCTTGTTCATCAAGTCCATAAATGTTGCCGGGGCATTAGTCAAGCCAAAAGACATCACCAAGAACTCATAATAGCCATATCTCGTACGAAAAGCCGTCTTCGGAACATCCGAAGCCCGAATCTTCAGTTGATGATACCCCAATCTCAAGTCAATTTTTGAAAATACCCTGGCACCCTGCAACTGGTCAAACAAATCATTGATACGCGGCAATGGATACTTGTTCTTAATAGTTACCTTGTTCAATTGGCGATAATCAATGCACATCCGCATAGACCCATCTTTCTTCTTTACAAATAGGACTGGAGCACCCCACGGCGATACACTCGGCCTGATAAACCCCTTAGCCAACAACTCCTCAAGCTGCTCCTTCAACTCCTTTGGAGCCATACGGTACGGGGGAATAAAAATATGTTGATTGCCTGGAGCTACATCAATACAAAAATCGATATCTCGATCCGGAGGCATGCCCGGAAGGTCTGAAGGAAAGACATCCGCAAACTCTCGAACGACTGGCACTGACTCAATCGTTGGAACCTCGGCGGTGGTGTCCCGCACATAAGCAAGATACGCCAAACAACCCTTCTCGACCATATGTCGAGCCTTCAAGAAGGAAATAACTTTACTGGCTGCACTAACTGAGGAACCCCTCCATTCCAGCCTAGGCAACTCGGGCATGGCCAAAGTAACCGTCTTGGCATGGAAATCCAAGATGGCATGATAAGGAGATAGCCAATACATGCCCAGGATGATCTCAAAATCAACCATGTCGAGCAATAAAAGGTCCGCTCTAGTCTTGAACCCACAAAAGGTGACCACAAAAGACCGATAGACCCGGCCTACCACCACAGAATCGCCCACAAGAGTGGACACATATATAGGAGAATCCAAGGACTCGCAAGGAACATCCAGAAAACAAGCAAATAAGGCTGACACATATGAATAAGTAGATCCCGGATCAAATAGCACTGATACCTCCCTACCACATACTGAAATAGTACCTGTGATCACGGCGTCTGAGGCCACTGCATCTGCTCAGGCCGGAATAGCATAGAATCTGGCTGGAGAACCTGAAGACTGACCTCCGCTGAACTGAATAGGAGCTAACCGAGCTCCCCCTGACTGGCCTCCACCTCTAGGAAGACCTCTACCAGCCTGTCCTCCACCTCTGGGTGGACGGAGCGCCGGTGCTGAGTATGTAGGCTGATAACTCTGCCGAACAACCTTGCCCCGAAGTCTGGGGCAATTCCTCCTCATATGGCCTGAATCCCCACACTCATAGCATCTCACTGGAAGCATGGCATGCTGCCCTGAAGAAGGAGAACCCTGAATAGCTGGGGGACGGTGAGAAACCTCTGGCATAGCACTGAAGTAGGGACTGGGAGAACCCTGATGACCTGAACACCCGCCGGAGGAACCCTGGATGGCTGATGGGCGATAAGAACTCTCCGGCATGGCACTAAAATGAGGCCTCACTGGAGCACCACGTGGAGGTGGTGGAGGAGCTGAGTATGGAGGCCTGCTAGGCTGGCCTCTGCTGAACTGACCCCTGCCCCTGCCTGGGGCACCTCTGAAGTCTCAAGAAAATCTAAAACACTTATCCAGCTGACCCTACTCTCTGCCCCTCGATCGGTAACCCTCAATCCGGCGAGCTATCTCGACCACAAGCTGATAAGGAGTACCCATCTCCACCTCTCGGGCCATGTTGGCCCTAATACTTGAGTGCAACCCAACTACGAATCTCCGCACTCTCTCAGCCTCTGTAGGTAGAATCATGAGGGCATGACGGGACAACTCTAAAAACCTGGCCTCGTAATCTGTCAATGTCATCTGCCCCTGCTCCAGCTGCTCGAACTGATACCGCAGCTCTTCCTTCTCGGAGGGTGGAATAAACCTGTCCAGGAATAGCTGAGTGAACTGCTCCCATGTGAGAGGAAGGGAACCTGATGGCCTACCTAGGATGAATGACTGCCACCATCTGCGGGCCCTGCCCTCTAGCTGAAAATTAGTGAAATCAACTCCGTGGGACTCCAAGATCCTCATGTTATGCAGTTTGTCCCTGCACCTATCAATAAAATCCTGGGCATCCTTGCCCCTCTCACCTCCGTAGACAGGAGGGTTCAATCGAGTCCATCTATCGAGTAACTTCTGCGGATCACCGTCCACAACTGATCTAAGCTCTGATGCTGCTGTTGCTGGCTGTGCTCCACCCGCGGGAAGAGTACCCGGAGTCTGATATACCGACGCTGCATGACCTACAGCCTGGGTGGTAGGGGTCTGAACTCCCCCTCCCGCCTGAGATGTAGCAGGATCCGCTGGAAATAAACCAGCCTGAGTCATAGTATCCATGAACCGCATCATACGGCCCATGACCTCCCGGAAGCCCGGTGCTGTCGTGAAATCCATCGGAGTTGGTTCTGCTGGGGGCACCTCACCCTGCTCCTCAGAGATAGGATCCTTTGGGGGTGCTAATGGAGTAACTCTAGGACGCCCCCTACCCTACCTTGGGCCGGTGCCCTCCCCCGGCCTCTGCCATGGCCTAGGACCACGGGGGTAGCGACATCTCCCGGGCCTAAAATATCGGCTGCACGAGTCCTCATCGACTGTGAGAGGGTACAAGAATGAGATTTAGTCAGACCATTGGCTGCACGATAGAATAAGAATAAAGAGAGAATTTTCCTAACACCCTGTAGCCTCCCGAAGATAAATACAGATGTCTTCGTATCGATCTGCAAGACTCTACTAGGTTTGCCTGTGACTTGTGAGACCTACGTGAACCTAGAGCTCTGATACCATGTTGTCACGACCCAAATTCCTACTCAGGTCGTGATGGCGCCCAACACCAAAGTCAGGCAAGCCAACACTAGTTTGCTAACGAAATTACTTAAATTAAAGAGATGTTCAAATACTTGTTCAGTTTTTAATTTAAGAAGTCCTTTAATGGAAGTGAGGAAGTAAAGGAAATTGATTTAAAGTAACTCAAAATCATTTGCCAACATATACAGTATAACAAAATACTAGGAAAAACCAACTACGTATGCCAAGACCTAGTGTCACAAGTCCACAGGCGACTAGTGGAGTATACAAAATAATCAAAATGAATGTAAAACTGTCTGGAAGGGGTAGACAGAAATAGTGACCAGGTGCAACAGCCTCAGAACCGGTACAATTAAGTACAGAAGTGTAGCATGAGTACATATAAACAAATATGTACCCAGTGAGTATCCCGTCTAAACTCGAAGAAGTAGTGACGAGAGGTAGACGTGTTACTCACTAGGGTCGTCATCAATAATATGATTTAATGAATCTAAACAGTAATAACATTTATGGAAAGCAAGTAGACATGAAGCATCAGTATATAAAGATAACGATCTCCCTGCAAGGGCCAAGTAACAATATTTAACAAAAATCACAAGTTTCTTTCTCACAGAACAATTTAATTGGTAAGAATAATAATAAGACTCTCAATCAAGCACATAGCATATAATATGCCGAGGCGTACGGCCGAAGCGTACGGCCGAAGCGACGCAGAAATGTAAATGTGCACTGCCGAGGGTCGAGCGGCACGAACCATAGATGCATCTATTACCCCGCTCGCAAATCGATCATGCGACGCGGTTGACATAAATATAAGGCTACCCCGGTCAAGAATTATACATGCGACACGGGTGCTCGTAGACATACACAGAATTATAAGGAAATTCAGGAATTTATCATGGATTATTCTTAAATTCAGGGATTTAAGCACTTAAACTTACACATAGCTTCCGAAATTCTCATGTCAATTTCAAGGATAATAAGCAAAATGTAAAGATACAGGTAAGGCACATAAAGGCATGCTTGTGAAATCCTAAATTCTACCCGACACAACAGAGTAGTAGCTACGCACGGACTCTCGTCACTTTGCGCGTACGTAGCCCCCGCAAATAAGGACAAATTCAATCGCTTACATTTACCTATGGGGACAATTTCCTCTTACAAGGTTGGAAAGGAGACTCACCTCGCGTAGAATCAACTTCCCGGTCAAGAACGCGCTCGAAACTCCGAATCTTACACCCGAGGACTCGAAACTAGTCAAGTGATATGTAAACACGTCAATGCATGCTCAAGGTATGGAAATTCTCCTACTTATTTAGTAAATTCGCTATTCTTGAAGAAATCCCAAAATACACCCCCGGGTCCACATGCTCGGATTTCGGAAATTTTCGAAGATAACACTCACCCATAGCCTAAGGGTCATTAATATATACTTTTTGTATGATTTCATGGCAGAAAAGTGATGAAATTCCCTAAAGTTCATCAACCCTAGGTCTTCAGTCTAACCCCTTTGATATCCACTAATTAGATGTTAATCTACCTAAGTTTTGGTGTAAAAATCTAACATTTAAATAGAATTTACTTACCTCTTAGTAGCTAGGCAGTGGAGAGTTCTTCCCAAGCTCTCAAGTCCTCAATGGAGGTGAAAAATGAAAGGAATGAAGGAAATCCCGTGATTAAATGAAAATACATTGCCTGGCCTAAGGGGTTTCCGCACCTGCAGCTCGAGGACCGCACATGCTGTCTCGCGCCTGCGAGCTGGGGCTCGCACCTGCGGAGTTGGACGGGAAAGGCTGGGCCCGCACCTGTGGAGCTGGAGACCGCACCTGCAGTTCCGCTCCTGCGGAATTAAATCCGCACCTGCGAGGCTGGGACCGCAGGAGCGGTCCCGCACCTGCGATCACACCAAATCAGGTGCACAAGCTGCATTTTCAGCTAGGTTTTGGCCTCGTGTGGTGTCAGGGAGGCACCTGGACCCACCCGAGCCCCCGTCCAATTACACCAACAAGTCCTAAATCATAATACGGACTCGCTCGAGCATTCGGAACACCCGAAACAACGCTAAATCTCAATATTACCCCTCAAAACCCGTAGAATCAAACTTAAGAATTTCTAAGTTCTTGAATTCGGTTTCAATGCGCCGAACCGACCTATACTATTCGGAGTGACACCAAAATTTGCAGGCAAGTCATGAATGACCTAACAGAACTATTCCCGGTCTTGGAATTCCGTTCGGACCTCGATAACATAAAATCACGTTCCAAACCAAATTTCAAACTTAAGGAAACTCTATTTCGCTATCTGGCGTTGAAACGCTCCCGGGTCATTCAAAACCCATTTCGGACATACGCACAAGTCCAAAATCATCATACGAAGCTATTGGAATCGTCGAAACTCGATTCCGATATCGTTTACTCAAAAATGTTGACCAAAGTCAAACTTGGCTTTAAAAGCCAACCTTAAGGAACCAAGTGTTCCTATACTATTCCAAACACTTCCAAATCCCGAACCACCCATCCCCGCAAGTCACAAATCACGATAAGCCGCTACAGAAAGTCTTATTTAAGGGGACGGGGTCCGAATACGCAAAATGACTGGTCGGGTCATTACAAGATTCCTTATAGATTTTGATATATATGCCTCCAAAATCAGCTCCACGACGCACCAGTTGCTATCCAAAGCGCAACAGAAATTTCTGCAATTTTGTTTTTGTCCGAAATTCATTTCGTTAACCTTCTGAAATCCACCCGAGGCCCTCGGAACCTTAACCAATTACACCAACATGTCCCAAAACATGATACGAACTCGCTCGAGGTCTCAAATCATATCAAACAACGTCGAAATCATGAATCGCACTCCAATTTAACCTTTTTGAACTTTGAAATTCCAAACTTCTACATCCGATGCCGAAACCTATCAAATCACGTCCGATTGATCCCAAATTTTGAACACAAGTCATATTCAACATTACAGACCTGCTCCAACTTTCGGAATTGGAATCCGACCCCGATATCAAAAGGTCAAACTCTCGGTCAAACTTCTCAAAAACCTTCAAATTTCTATCTTTAGCCAAATGACTTCAAAATGACCTACGGACCTCCGAATTCACTTCCGATTGCTCTCCCAACTCCAGAATCACCATACGGAGCTATTCCCATACTCGGAATCCCAAACGGACATCAATAACACTGAAATGCACTTCAACCCAGACTTATGAAATTCCTTCTAAAATGCTAACTTCCGCAATATACGCTGAAACGCTCCCGGGTTATCCAAAACCCGATCCTGACATATGCCCCAGTCCGAAATCATCGTACGAACCTGCTGGAACCTTCAGATCATGATTCCAAGGTCGTTTACTCCAAATTCGAGTCTTAGTCGATTCTTCCAACTTAAGGCTTCTGAAATGAGATTTTTCTTTCCAATCTGACTCCGAACTTCCCGAAATTCAACTCCGACCACGCCGATGAGTCATAATACCTGAAATGAAGCTGCTCATGACCTCAAACTACTGAACGGTGTTCTAGAGCTCAAAACCATCGGTCGGGTCGTTACACACGCAATGTGCAGAAGTGTAGTAATAGTACAACCTACCCCATATACTGAGTAAGTAACAGACCTAACCTTAGGTTGAAAGCAGTGACGAGCTAACACATGATCGGGTTCAAAGCCAATATTTCCACAGTAGTTCATACTAACATAAATGCAGGTATAAAAGAGATATCTCAAAAGTAAAATACTCAGCTCGTTCACAGTTCCAGAAAAATGGTCATGCTTCTCAAATATGTGACTGAAAGAAAATCCCAGATCTTTTTACCGAAAATGCCAAAAGTACGAGCAAGTTTGAAAATCGAAATTTTCCAAATATCCTTCCCACAATAAATAGAACATCTCATTTTCTTTCCAAATAACAAGTATAAAGTGTCTCTTCCATACCCACATATCAATGTGTATAATGAGTCATGAATGTCGTGATACTATGTAGCATGAGGAAAAAATGCATCTCTATGCATGTATGTCATGTATGCATGTAAATGCCATGTATTTCAGAGATGAAACATGTACTCTCACTCTAAGAGTACTTAATCTCATTGCCTTGCATCCTCTCTTACTAAGCTTAATACTCAACACACTAAATCACTCAGCGCTTTATAATAATGTTGCGGCATGCAGCACGATCCATATATATATATATAGTCGACAACGCTCACTGGGGGTGTACAGACTCCGGAGGGGCTCCTTCAGCCCAAGCGCTATATTGCTGCGACTTGCAGACCGACCCAATATCGTTGCGCCGTGCAGCCTGATCCAATATCCATAAATATAATCAATATATCGCTGCGGCGTGTAGCCCGATCCAAAAATGTCACTATCACTCAGGCCTTCGGCCTCACTCAGTCATCAATCTCTCCCGTCACACTCACGGGCACACAATGTCATGAATCTAGCCCAACAACAATGATATGATGTATCAATAACATTAATTGATACTGAGATATGATATGAATGCATGAATATGGCTGAGTACAAAAATATCAATGGAAATAAGTGAGATGACAACCAGAAATAACCACTAATTATCATGAAGCCTAAACATAATAATTATCATGATTGACAACTCAATTACTTTATTACATGGTGATAACACAAATATCAACAAAATAGGGCCACTATACAGGGCCATAGGAACAACAGAGTCCCAATTCACAAGGTGCACGCCCACACGCCCATCACCTATCATGTGTGTCACCTCAATACCAATCATATAACACGCAATTTGGGGTTTCATACCCTCAGCACTAAGTTTTGAAGAGTTACTTACCTCGAACAATCCTAATCCAATACCGAGCAAACCAAACGATGCTTCGCAATGCCATCTCGCGCGTACCGATGCTCCGAACAGTTCGAAATTAGCCCAAAGCTACTCAAATACATCAAGTAAATCCCAAGGAAACAATTTCAATGATAAAGGTTGAATCTTAATAAAAAAACTCGAAATCGACCCAAAATCCCAATCAGGGCCCGCGCCTCGAAACCCGAAGAAACACAAAAAATTCGACAACTCATTCAATTACAAGTCCAAAATAATCCATAATAGTGTAATCATTGTTTCAAACTTTAGCAAAGACTCCAAAAATTAGTGGGTCCAATAATCCATTAGCAAACAAAGAATCATCAAAGAAATGGATGTTGTTTGTCCTTTTCTCAATCTGATCGAGAACATCCAAAACTAAGCAACATAATTAGTAGCTAACAACGTGAAGTAGAGATAAACACCCAAATATGACAGGCATGCAAGAACAAATGAAAATATAGTGGCCCAAATCATTAGTCATCGAAAAAGAACGAGTCACCAGATTTCATAAATTCCAGTGAGATAATAATAATCGGACCAGTAACATCAGACAATAGAAGTCTCCAAAAGCGGATAAAATATCACAAAGTCAATCATGGGATGTGGCAACACCATATGTAGTCTCCGGAAATATTAAAACAACCGAAAAATTAGCAACAAGAATTCACATATGTATTCTGAAACATAGTAGACCCAAAACCATGTATGATCATCGGAAATAGTGGAGGTTGCCGGATATAGTTCTTTTCCGGCAAGATCTAATTTCGTCCATTGAATATAAGGCTAACGCAGTAGCGAGGAGAGAAATGGGAAGGGATATGGGGAGCAGTGGTGGTTCCAGCTTGGCCGATGGTGGCAAAATTGAGAAGGAGGCTGTTGTTCTCTCGAGATGAGAAAAATGAGAGATTAGGTATATTAAGGGGGGCAGCCATGGTTATGAGGAAGAGAGAGATGAGGGCTTAGGATGGTTGGCGGCTGTCCTTTCTCTCTTTGAGAGAGAAGCTCCCAAAAATTAAATAAAAACTAGGTTAACTCTCCCTACTTAAAGCTTAAATCATGAAGTTTATTCTTCGAAATTGATTATGAATAACCTAAAAACCAAAACCAACGATTCGCATAAGTCATAATGCCTTATACGGAGCTACTCATGCCCCCAAACCTCCAAGCAAAGTTGAAATGCTCGAAACGGCCGGTCAGGTCGTTACATCCTCCCCCACTTAAACATACGTTCGTCCTCGAACGTGCCAAGGATTGTTCCAAAGCCATCAAATCTTCATGTAACCTTACCATGCACATACATCGGGGTGATCCCATGTCACTCTATCCCATATAGTTCTGATAACACACATAACTGAAAATCATTACTCCAATCTTAACCCGTAAGGCTTAGAATCCAATTTCCAACATCCGGAATTTCCATAAGATCAGAATATTTCATCTACATACTGTAAGTCTGAATAAGATGAACCAAGTCTTCACCACGACCCAAGATGTAATCACATAATGTACCACATAACTCAATACTCACATCAATATCATCAAACCACAGTAGCTGCTCCAAACAATCCAATGCCGGTAACAAACCTCTTATCAAACAAAGCCTCGTTCTGACACCTACATATACTTCCAATGATGAAAGGAACATGCAGAAACTCATAATCATTCGTCAGACCAACAAATCATGGAGCTCCCTCTCCTTCGACAAGGACTATAGCAAATTTCTAAGCCGACTTTTGATATTATCCTTCCAAATATACCACAATCAAATTTGATGGTATCCATTCGAGGCCCAATGACCTCATCTCATCCAACCCGCCCACTCTAGTAGCATGGAACATAAATACAATTTAAAACCGCAACCCGTGCAGCAATTAGCAACATTCCAAATATACTCAATCATGAAAATGACTCAGACGAGAGAACTGTCTCGCAAGCTCAACAGGTACCGCCACAACGCAATTCTAAGATCCTGTCACACACCGTAGAACCAAAACACATGAATCCAACACAAAGGATTATATCTCAACATAACTTTGCTGCAATGCGTGATTCCATCCAAACGTTGGCCCATATTTTATACCTTGAGCCGCCTTGCTCAAAATCAATAACCACACGGAATTCGACATCAAGTACCCAAAGTGCATTACCATAACCACAGAGAGAAAATAACACAATACCTATATCCGAAAAGAACATAGCCAACATGCAATCAATCATGCAATACCCAAATACTCATCCCGCTCAAATCCCGATATAAAGCTCAATAGAACCGCATCATATGTGCATATAACCAATGAATCACAACTCCTCGTAGCATAGAAGAGTAACTCACAGATCATTTCATAACACGAATAAGCTCAACAACAACCGAATGGCACATCCCTCAACAATAACATCTTGGGGCCAACCAATAGACCCCCAAATCAACTCCAGTCATCCATAAATAGATAAATAACCCCCTGATGTTCCATAATGACTGACATAACACATACTATCATTTGGCTAGCTTGGGCCACGACTTCATAGTCCACAACCATGATACAATCTGCTCCTGAGAACTCCCAGTCTCCAAATCCATAAATAGTCAACAACCATGATACAATCTGCTCCTGAGAACTCCCAGTCTCCAAATCCATATAACACATGAACCACAATAGCTGATCCCATCTCCACCGCCTGGATGTCTAACGTATCTCTCATTCACGATCATCCCACGAGGAATACTCTATAATTCTTCCATGCCACATAGAAAAATTTGAATATCAGCAGTCGTTCAACCATGAGTGTGCCACAATACCAATGAAGTATCCATAAATCAAAACACATTGCCTCTTCTAAAATGTATATTGTCATCAAGCCATACAAAATAGTAATGCATTTACCTATTCATCTGAAATCGTCTATGTTGCCTAAGAATTTATGACCTACCTTTCTAAACTGAAATGTGACCTTGCACATGCCAAATTTCGACCCTACACAACACACCGCATATACCATGCCATCCTATGATAGATACTAGAACTTCATAATCCACTCCAAGTCACAAGCAACTGCATACTTAATTAGCTAAGAACTTTCCAGTTGATCTCATCCAGGACAAAATCCCTATTCGCAACATGTTCCACACACCGGTAGAAAATATACACCTCGAACCATGGTAGTAACCATTGAAAACTCTCGATACATATTTGCACATAATCAAGCCATCAGAACTAAATCTCTCCATCTCAACCAAGCCACGCAGGCAGCCAAAACAAAAGAGCACCGCTACGAAGCACCTGTAGAACCCACCACATCATAAGCACCCTGTCACGACCCGAAACCCCACCTTCGGGCCATGACTGCGTCTAACGTTGAACCCGCTAGACAAGCCAACGTTTGAAGTAAATAAAACTCATTAACACAAAATACGAACAAGATAACTAAGGCTTCGATGGCCCCCATATGAAACTTAACAAAATAACCAAAATATAACATAGTACTTTTCGAAATAAAACCCATAAACAAATCCTAGAACTGGTGTCACATACTCACGGACTATCTAAGTGATTACTACAAACAAAAGGTCTGAAATAAGTACATAAGACTGTCTTTGAAATACAAAGTAAGACATAGCTGAAAGTGGAAAGTAGAAGGTGACGTCAAGGCCCACGAACGTCTGCGGGTCTACCTCGAGTCTCCTGTGTGACTGAATGAGATGCTCCGATCGTCAGTGATCTCCGGGTCCGGCTGCGTAGTCTGCACAACATAAAGAAGTGCAGGTGTAGCATCAGTACAACCGACCCCATGTACTGAGTAAGTGTCGAGCCTAACCTCGGCGAAGTAGTGACGAGTCTAGGACCAACACAACATATATACCTATGCAATTTTTATATAATAGCAGGAAATATGGCAACAGAAATAAGCAAGTATGACAGATACGGGGAGAACATGCTAGGGAGGTAGGGTAACAGTATGCTAGCACGGCAGTACAAGGTAATAATTGAAGCGTAAAGATAAAAGGTAGAAATTTAACTTCTCAAACATATAATGAGCAGAAAAGGCACGGCATGCCCCCTCGTGCATAACCTCACAGTCACTCGGCACTGAATGTCCCCTCGTGCATAACCTCACAATCACTCGGCACGGGATATCCCCTCGTGCATATAATATAACACTCGGCACGGAATGTCCCCTCGTGCATATATAATAACACTCGGCACGAAATGTCCCCTCGTGCATAACCTCAGAATCACTCGGCACGGGATATCCCCTCGTGCATATAATATAACACTCGGCACGGAATGTCCCCTCGTGCATATATAATAACACTCGGCACGGAATATCCCCTCGTGCATGTATAATATAATAACACTCAGTCAACACGGCATGTCCCCTCGTGCGAATAATGAAATCACAAGGCAACATTAATATGAAAGTCAACAACACGAAGTCTCAAGTGCATGGAAATATTCAATACAATTCTATTGTTCCGGCAAGGAGAAATCATCATTTACAACATCAACAAATGCCCGACAAGGGTCTCAGCTATAACCAACCTCGCATCAGTAATACAATTTCAACAGTGTAAGCCTCAACTGGAACAAATAACTCAATAACTCTCCACGTCATGAAACAACATCAAGTATCACTTTTAATTCATAATTTACTCATAGTGCGGGGAATATTAAGAACATAGCAAATTTCATCACAATTGACTCACGGGCATACTTGACCGCAACGCATAGGCACTCGTCACCACGCCTATACGTTGGACATGAGTTGCACATAGCAAATAAGACTCTATACCTAATCCCTCAAGCTGAGGTTAAGCCAAACACTTACCTCGGCTCCAAAAATTGCAAGTCAAGCCTCGATCACAGCCTTTCCTTTAGAATCCGACTCCGGAACGGTATTATCTAGACATAATCAACCCAAGTATATCAATAATGGCTCAATAAATCAAACCCATAGCCTAATTATTTATTTCAAAGCATTCTTCCTAAGATTCCGAAATTTGACCCCGGGCCCGCTTGGTCCAACCACGAGGCTCGGACCAAAACCCGATCACCCATAACCCCACAAGTTAGAATATATGATTTGTTTTAAGATTCGGCCCCAAATTGAGGTTGAATCACCCAAAAATTCTCAAAAACCCAACTCTACCTAAAATCCCTAATTCCTACTTTGATTCCATTTTTTTTAGGCCTAGAATCTAGTGATTAGTTGAAGAAATTAAGAGAAAACGAGGCTAAGAGCACTTACCTATGGAGTTATGGAGGTTGGGGAGCTTGATTCTCGGTTATGGAGGCTTGGGGAAGAAATGAGAAGTGGAAAATGGGAAGAATCCCGTATAAGGTTCTGTTTTGGTATATAAAAAAAACTACTGGACGAGTTTGTGCTCTGCGATCGCAGAAGAACAATTGCGATCGCAGAAGAGGACCAGATGATACTCTACGCGATNTACCCTATGCGATCGCAGGGCTGGCATTGCGATCACATAGAGCACCTGGAACCCCTACTAATCTAATGTTGTGCGATCGTGGAGATGTATATGCGATCGCACTGAAGAAGAGGCCTGACACCAGAAAACTAACAAAAACCAGATTTTTCCTAAGTTTTCTCACCCCGTTAGCTACCCGAAACTCACCCGAGCCCTCGGAGCTCAACACCAACAACACACACAACTCCCAAAACATCATCAAAAACATCGATTCAAACCCCAAAACCAAATTAATCAAACTTAAGAACTTTGAAATTCTAGAATTCACTCCAACGCGCCGAACCGGCCTAAACCACTCGGAATGACTTCAAATTTTGCAGATAAGTTATAAATGACACCACAGAACTATTCCCGGTCTCGGAATTTCATTCGGACCTCGGAAACATAAAATCATCTCTCAAGCCAAATTTCTAATTCTTTAGAAACCCCACAAGTTCATTAACTCTATTTTTCCTCATTTGGATCCAAAGCCAACCAAATCAAGCCCGTTTTACACCAAATTCCACAGATAGGACAAATAACATATAACAAACCTGTTCCGGGCTCCGGAACCGCAATACGATCCCGGTAATACGGTTTTCACATAATTATTAATTTTCAAAAGCCTTTATTATTTTCAGAAAACAATTTTCTTTAAAAGATTATTTCTCGGGCTTGGGACCTCGGAATTCGATTCCGGGCATACGCCCAAGTCCCATATTTT
>MDKH01192072.1:0-22951 GCA_005239495.1 Nicotiana undulata
TATCTGTGCATTGCTTGATTTTACTTAGAGTGAAGTTTGTTTATACATACTAGTACTATTCAAAGATGTAGCGCCCTCGGCAAAAGGGACATTAGTACCATTGAATATTACTAGTATGTATAAACAAACTTCACTCTAAGTAAAATCAAGCAATGCACAGATAGAAGGCAGTCAACGAAACCAAACAATTATTGCACATAGATACAGAAAATCACAAATGAGATTTTCAAAGATTCTTATTTCAACACAATCATATTCCACCCTTATTCCTTCTCAACAACCCATCCTTATTTCTTCCTGTTGCGGCGCGCAACCCGATCTCACCGGACAATCACATTTCAGCCTTATTACATTCTGTTGCGGCGCACAATCCGATCCTACCGTACAATCACATTCTACCCTTATTACTTCTCACATATCACCCTTATTCCTCCTGTTGCGGCGCGCAAACCGATCCCACCGTACAATGACATTTCATAGCAATAATAACAGCCCACATTTCAATCATAATGATTTTCATCAACAAGAGTATAAATTCATTACAACCAACAATCCGTATGAAATCAAAGCCACAATAATCCTTGCCAAACAATGAGTCATATACGATATTGCCATAGTCATTTAGTTCAATTAAATCAATCCACAACTCCTTTTTCATCACTTGCCACACAGCTCTTAGCACTTATATACATTCACACATTTGGGTTCGTTATCATTCTTTTATACCAACAAATTCAAGCATTTAACGAACCTTGCAAATGATAGAGTAATCAATATGAAACCACCTTTCACAATCTCATATATCATGGTGGCATAGAAATCAAGTAAGACAATCAGAGAATAGAATCTTACGGCTCGACAGAATAGAACAACCAATTCACATATGCATAAGCCAGGAATTCATACCGAATGCTCAGAAACCAACAAGGAGACTCTACAAAGATTAAAGTTAGCCATACATACCACAATTCACCGAACCGTCTAGCACTGTCAATGTAGTTCACAATGCGACAAATTTACCTTAGAATTAGGAATCTTGAATTCATTTGGACATTTTATCAAACACTATGTGATCCCTAAGATTAACTAAACCCTTTTTAGTGGAAAATTGCTCTACCTTACACCCTCTTGCTATATTAGAATAGATCATGAACATGCATGCAAGGTCTTAGCTTTATCTTCAAGAACCAATTCATGTGTGTTTTTCCTTTTAACCAAAACTTGAGAATTAAAGGGGAAATGGGGTGAGGACTTACCTCTTATAGTGAAGAAGATGAAGATTACTCGAAAATTTCCGGGCCTGAGTAGAGATGATGGACCAATTTGATGAAGAAGAAGACTTTCTCTCACTAAACCCTCTCTCCCTTCTCTCTATCTTTGCTCAGATACCCGTTAAAATGAAAGGGGTAGGTGTTTTATTAGATTGGGGGTCGGGTGTAAGATTAGAAATTAAAAAGCCCCGAAGTAGGAAATGTGGTCAGGAATGCGATCGCATTCCTGCTATGCGGTCCGCATTCCTATCGCATAAATGGCCCTACACTGAGCCAAAAAAGAAAACAGGTTGCCCAGGTATGCGACCACTATGCGGTCTGCATACCTGTTATGCGATCTCATAGTGCGTCGCATAACCTGCTCCACAAAAATGGAGGTGCGAGGATGCGACAGTTATGTGGTCCGCATCCCAAAATGCGATCGCATCTTGGGCCGCATAGTTGTCCTCAAATTGGACAGAAGGTTGTTCAGGTATGCGATCTCTATGCGGTCCGCATACCTGACTGCGATCTCATAGTGGACCGCAGAGCTAGGCAATCTTGGAAAATTTTATCTTTTAAGTCCCGGGGTACTTTTTCTTGAAAAAGGTCCGTTTTAAAGAATTTCTACAGTTATAACAACATGGGAAACTACCCGGGCATCGTTTTTAGACATGAAATTTTACGGGTCTTTACATCCTCCCCCACTTAAAATCATTCATTCTCGAATGAGGATCGGGGAACCATTTTGAAAACACAATATGCTAACCCCCAATTTTAACTAACTCCGATATTTTTTGAAACTTTTGCCAGAGTTTCCTTTGTAATTAGGCCTATCTACCTGTGAGAGAGCCCCCGAAACACATTGGTAACCAATTTCACACATTTTCATTTACTCCAACAACTTGCACATAATTCAGATACCTCATCAAATTATTTATAATTCAACTACTTCAACATGCTATACATAATTCTGTTAACGCCACAAAATTGCATATCATTCAGCTATCATATGAGTTGCACATAATTTAATTATTCCACAATATACACAAAAGTGGCACAAAATTGAGAAGTCACACTAGTAAGGAAATAAGAAGAGTGGAGTGTTCTTGCACAAAATTTAACACAAAGGTGTAATTGCTTAGAGATGGAAGTTCTCACGACCACTATTAGACTTATTCAAACAAATGGGGATATTTCTCTTTCATTTTATTTTCCTCTTCCCATGTGGCCTCCTCGGCTTGTTGACTTTGCCATAACACTTTAACAGAAGCAATCTTTTTGTTTCTCAATCTACGGACTTTCCTATCAAGTATAGCAACCGGAACCTCTTCATATGAAAATTCTTCATTAATTTCAATGGTCTCAACGGGCACGATGGCAGATGGATCTCCAATTACCTTCCTTAGCATGGACACATGAAACACTGGATGCACCAATGACATTTCAGGGGGCAATTCCAGCCTATATGCTACCTGCCTTATCCGTTGGGCAATTGGATATGGCCCGACATACCTTGGGCTCAATTTCCCCTTTTTCCCAAATCACATCACTCCCTTCACGGGAGACACCTTCAAGAATACCCAATCATCTACTTGGAACTCCAAATCTTTACGATGAACGTCCGCATAGGATTTCTGACAACTCTGAGACGTTTTCATCCTCTCCGGAATGACTCTAACTTTTTCCATTGCTTGGTGCACAAGATCCGGCCCTAACAATTTCGCCTCACCAACCTCAAACCATCCAATCGGAGACCTACACCTCCTTCCATACAATGCCTCAAATGGGGCCATCTATATACTAGCATGGAAATTTTTATTGTAAGAAAACTCTATAAGCGGCAAGTGATCATCCCAGCTACCCTTGAAATCTAAAACACAAGCCCGCAACATATCTTCAAGCGTCTGAATAGTCCGCTCTGCCTGACCGTCCGTCTGATGGTGGAAAGCCGTGCTGAGATTTACCCGAGTAACCAAACCTTGCTGAAATTTCCTCCAAAAGTTAGCTGTGAACTGGGCCCCTCGATCTGAGCTAATAGAAACTGGAGTTCCATGGAGTCTGACTATTTATTTGAGATACAACTGAGTGTACTGATCTGCAATATCGGTGGACCTGACTAGCAAGAAATGTGTTGACTTCGTGAGTCGATCCACTATTACCCAATTTGTGTCAAACTTGCGCTGAGTGCGGGGTAACCCTACCACAAAGTCCATACTAATCATTTCCCATTTCCATATCGGTATTTTCATAAGTTGCATCAACCCACCGGGCTTCTGATGCTCGACCTTCACTTGCTGACACACCTCTTCATACCGTTCCACCAAAAAATCTCCTTGAGATCGCGATACATTTTCGTAGAGCCTGGGTGTACAGAATACCTAGAATTGTGAGCCTCTGCCATAACACTCTCCCTAAGATTATCCACATCGGAACATATAGCCTCATTGGCACAGCAAAACACCGTCATAATTGCCGAGTAAAAATTATGAAATCTTGTGATTCAAAATTGCTTCTCTTAACTGTGCCAAAGTCGTATCCCTAAATTGCTTTCCCTTGACTTCCGCTACAAGCGAAGACTCCGCTCCATTATGCACCATGACATTCCCCTCATTTGAGGCTGAAAGACAAACCCCTAGACTGGCCAACTAACAAACCTCCCGAGCCAAAAGCCTCTAACCGGCCTCCAAATGGACCAAGCTACCCATGGATTTCCGACTAAGAGCATCGGCTACCACATTCGCCTTTTCTAGATGGTACAAAATATTCATATCATAATTCTTGAGAAATTCTAACCACCTCTGCTGCCTTAGTTAAACTCTTTCTGTTTGAATAAATATTGAACACTCTTGTGGTCTGTGAACACGTCCATATGGACCCCATAAATATAATGCCGCCATATTTTCAATGCAAACACAACCACTACGAGCTCCAAATCATGCGTCGGATAATTCTTCTCGTGATTCTTGAGCTGCCTTGAAGCATACACTATATCTTTACCACATTGCATCCACACACACCCCAAACCAACTCTCGAAGCATCACAATAAACCACAAACCCCTCTGAACCTTCTAGCAAGGTCAACACTGGCGCCGAAGTAAATCTAGATTTCAATTCCTGAAAACTCTTTTTACAAACATCGGACCACTGATACTTAACTGATTTCTGCGTCAACTTAGTCAATGGGGAGGCGAGAGTAGAGAATCCCTCCACGAACCTCCGATAATACCCAGCTAGACCCAAGAAACTACGAATCTCTGTCGGGGTCGTTGGTCTAGGCCAATCCTTCACCGCTGCAATCTTTTGGGGATCAAATTGAATCCCTTCCCTAGAAACAACATGGCCCAAAAAGGTGACTGGTTCTAGCCAAAACTCACATTTTGTAAACTTTGCATACAACTGGTGCTGATGAAGAGTATGCAGAACTGCCCTGAGGTGATTAGCATGATCTTCCCAACTTCGCTAATAAACAAGGATATCATCAATGAAGACTATCACAAAAGAGTCAAGAAACGACTTGAAAACTCGATTCATAAGATCCATAAAAGCGGCTGGAGCGTTGGTTAGCCCAAAAGACATTACCAAAAATTCAAAGTGCCCATAACGAGTCCTGAAGGCGGTATTAGGAACATCCTGCTCCCTGATCTTCAAATGGTGATACCCGGACCGTAAATCAATCTTTGAGAAGAACCTAGCACCTTGCAATTTGTCGAATAAATCATCTATCCGAGGCAATGGATATTTGTTTTTGATGGTGACCTTGTTGAGCTGCCGATAATCAATACACATCCGAAGCGATCCATCCTTCTTTCTGACAAAAAGAACCGGTGCGCCCCAAGGCGACACGCTTGGCCGAATGAAACACTTTTCTAATAGATCTTCCAATTGTTCTTTTAACACTCTCAATTTTGCTGGCGCCATCCTATAAGCTGGAGTAGATATTTGCTGCGTAGCTGGCAATACATAAATCCCGAAATCGATCTCTCTATCTGGTGGAATTCCAGGAAGCTCATCCGGAAATAGCTCAAGAAATTCATTCACAATCGGCACGGACTCGGGAGCAGGCACCTCTGAAGTGGTGTCCGCAACCCGGACCAAATGATAGATGCACCCCTTCCTGATCATCTTGGAGGCCTTAAAACAGAAAATAAACCTACCCCTCGGCACAACATCATTCCCTTTTCCATTAAATAACTGGTTCATGAGGAAACTCGAGCCTCATAATTCTGGTTCGGCGGTCGCGTTTAGCAAAGCACGAATAGAGCCAATCCATCCTCATAGTTACATCAAAATCTATCATTTCTAACTCAATAAGATCGGCCGTGGTATCCCGACCACACACCGTGACAACACAATTCCTATAGACTCGCACGACCGTAATAGAATCACCAACCGTAGTCGACACTAAGAACGGCTCATGAAGCTGTTCGGGTTCTATCCCAAAACTCGAAGCAATAAATGGAGTAGCATATGACAATGAATATCCGCGATCAATAAGAGCATAAACATCATGTGTTTGAACAGTCAGAATACCAGTGACAACATCTGGAGAAGCCTCAGCACTCTGGCGACAACTCAAAGCATAGAACCGACTGGGTCCCCCTTGACCCCATGCTCTACCCCTAGCTGCACCGCGCCTTGCTGGTGCTGGAGGGCGTGCTGAAGACGTAGCGGCTGACAAACTCGATGGCTGAGCAGTACCCCTACCTGTGCCCTAACTGGGTGCACGACAGTCTCGCTGAACATGGCCCCTCACTCCGCATCTATAGCATACTGGGATATCCAAGTAACAAAGCTCAGAATGAAACCTCCCACACTTAGGGCATGGGGCCCTCCGCTGTTATTGGAACCTCCCACCTGAACGACCCGACTGAATCAACCTCCTACTATCTGCACCTGGTCCTAAGGGACCTCCCTGCTGATAATTGTGCCCTGATGGCCGAGCACTGGCTGAGTACTGAGCATAGAACTGAGATGGCGCTGATGACCCTCTCCCAAGGGATAATTTCACACCTCCAACTGAATTCCCAGGGTTTCTTGCTGACCGGGCCCTACTACTACTCTCGCTCTCCATTCTTATCTTCGATTTCCGAGCCTCCATAGCCTGGGCGAATCCCACAATCTTCCCATAGTTCATATCTGAGTGCAAAATAGCTGTAGCAACCTCATTGATAACCAAGGGACTAAGGCCTTGAAAAAATCGACGAACCCTTGCCTCCATAGTCGGCATCATGTGGATAGCATACTTGGACAAACGCATGAATTCCATATGATACTCCCACACACTCATAATTCCCTGCTTAAGGACTTCATGCTTTGTAGCATGGGCTGCCCTAGTTTCGGCAGGAAAGAAATTATCCATAAAAGCATCTACAAACTCATCCCACCTCGCCGGAGGGCTCCCCTCTCCACGGGAACTCTCCCACATCTCGAACCATGAATATGCCGCTCCCTTTAAACGATAGGAAGCTAACTCAACTCCATCTGTCTCAGTAGCCCTCATAACCCGAAGAGTCTTGTACATTTCATCTATAAAACCCTGAGGATCGGCCTCTAGGTCGGTGCTTGTGAACTCTGGAGGGGCTAACCGCAGAAACCGGTTGACCCTGGAACCTGAAGAATCCCCTTGCTCACCCGAGGGTGCAAGTGCAATATTTGATCTCTGGGCCTGAGAGGCCACCAACTGCGCCAACATTTGAATAGCTCGATATCCTTATCAGAAATAACGAGACCTGAAGCTGGGGCTGGAGGAGGATCAGGAATATCAGCGGGAGGGATCGTAGCACCCACCGCTGGAGAAGGAACTGAAATAGTCTTGCCAGGAACGGAAGAGTCAGGCTGATTCATGGTCGGGGAATTGTCCTCACCCGCACCATCAGATTGAGAATTTATGGCCACACCTGGGGTTGCATTGGCCTCTAGGCCGAGTCGGGATCTTTTCTTGGGTGCCATTTACTAAAAATTGGAACATCGCGCGAGTTAGAGATAGACAACCTCACCTTTCACCACATTGCACGATATAGAAGAGTAATAAATGGGTACTTTCCTAAATGTCCATGCAGCCCCCTAATTATAGATGTGTTCGACAACAAACTTATAAGAAGGGCTCTACTAGACACGGCTCTGAGAAATCCTAGGACACTTTTAAAACCTTAGGCTCTGATACCAAGTTTGTCACGCCCCAAAACCAAAGGACGAGACCGGCGCCTAACCGAATGATCCCGGTCAGGCGGACCTGGTTTGCCTTTCCTACCCAACACGTTGCCCCGTGTCCACAATATACATTGTTCCATATGAATTAGCCAATTTAAGTTCAAAGTACGATTTACAACATAAGTTCATTTCCTCTTTTAACTTTCAACTTTTCCAATACGGACCACGATTTTGACCGAACACAGCTACTGCCCAAAATACATGTATATAACCCACACAATGTCTACGGAGCCTCTAAGATTACTAGTAGATTTACATAAACCTGCCGGCAACAAGGCCCCGGCTATACCTTTTACAACATAAGCAAAAGAGAGTGTTATAGTCCACACACGGCCCCGAGAGGAAATGTGGCTCACCTGAATTGCTGAAGAGATGAAGAGGAGGCACCACTAATGGCGGACGAAGCTACATGTTATAGAACCACCTACATCCATATAAAAGATGTGGCACTCCCGAAAAAAAGGGACGTTAGTACCATTGAATAGTACTAGTATGTATAAACAAACTTCACTCTAAGTAAAATCAAGCAATGCACAGATAGAAGGCAGTCAACGAAACCAAACCATTATTGCGCAGAGATACAGAAAATCACAAATGAGATTTTCACAGATTCTTATTTAAACACAATCATATTCCACCCTTATTCCTTCTCAACAACCCACCCTTATTTCTTCCTGTTGTGGCGTGCAACCCGATCCTACCGGACAATCACATTTCAGCCTTATTACATTCTGTTGTGGCGCGCAACCCAACCCCACCGTACAATCACATTCCACCCTTATTACTTCTCATATATCACCCTTATTCCTCCTGTTGTGGCGCGCAACCCGATCCCACCATACAATCACATTTCATAGCAATAATATCAGCCCACAATTCAATCACATGGGTTTTCATCAATAAGAATATAAATTCATTACAACCAACAATCCGTATGAAATCAAAGCCACAATAATCCTTGCCAAACAATGAGTCATATACGATATTTCCATAGTCATTTAGTTCAATTAAATTAATCCACAACTCATTTTCATCACTTGCCACACAGCTCTTAGTACTTAGATACATTCACACATTTGGGTTCGTTATCATTCTTTCATACCAACATATTCAAGCATTGAACGAACCTTGCACATGATAGAGTAATCACAATGAAATCACCTTTCAGAATCTCATATAGCATGGTGGCATAGCAATCAACTAAGACAATCAGAGAATAGAATCTTATGTCTCTACACATTAGAACAACCAATTCCCATATGCATAATCCAAGAATTCATACCGAATGCTCAGACACCAACAAGGCGACTCTACAAAGATTAAAGTTAGCCATACATACCTCGAGTAAAAATTACCTTTAATTTCTATAACAATTCACCGAACCGTCTAGCACCGTAAATCTAGTTCACAATGCGACACTTTTACCTTAGAATTAGGAATCTTGAATTCATTTGGACATTTTATCAAACACTATGAGACCCCTTAGATTAACTAAACCCTTTTTAGTGGAAAAGTGATCTACCTTACACCCTCTTGCTATATTAGAACAGATCATGAACATGCATGCAAGGTCTTAGCTTTATGTTCAAGAACCAATTCATGTGTGTTTTATCCTTTTAACCAAAACCTGAGAATTAAAGGGGAAATGGGGTGGGGACTTACCACTTATAGTGAAGAAGATGAAGATTACTCGAAAATTTATGGGCCTGAGTAGAGATGATGGACCAATTTGATGAAGAAGAAGACTTTCTCTCACTAGCCCACTTTCCCTTCTCTCTATCTTTGCTCAGATACCCGTTAAAATGAAAGGTGTAGGTGTTTTATTAGACTGGGGGTCGGGTGTAAGATTAGAAATTAAAAAGCCCCGAAGTAGAAAATGCGGTCAGGAATGCGATCGCATTCCTGCTATGCGGTCCGCATTCTTGTCGCACAAATGGCCCTTAGTTTAGCCAAAAAGGAAAATAGGCTGCCAAGGTATGCGACCACTATGCGGTCGGCATACCTGTTATGCGATCGCATAGTGTGTCACATAACCTCCTCCGCAAAAATGGAGGTGCAAGGATGCGACAGCTATGCGGTCTGCATTCCCAAAATGCGATCGCATCTTGGGCAGCATATCTGTCCTCAAATTGGACAGAAGGCTGTCCATAGTGGACCGTAGACCTGCGCAATCCTGGAAAAATTTATCTTTTAAGTCCCGGGGTACTTTTTCTTCAAAAAGGTCCATTTTTAAGAATTTCTACAGTTATAACGACATGGGAACCTACACGGGCATCATTTTTAGACATGAAATTTACGGGTCTTTACAGATATCATCCAAGATGAAGATCATTCGAACAGTCTTGCCAGTAATTGAGGGTCAAGGAACAGTGATGACAGACCGAAGGCCTGGAGTTAGGAGTGTTCTTATCAGTTGGGAATAGGTTGCTAAGCACAGTTTCACAGTCGTTGGATCTTTACTCTTCACTTTCGCAACCTTCCTGCCCGAAGTAAAGTCGTCAATATTAGCCGCCTCATATTAATCATCATCCTTCTTGTTGAAAACAGAAAATAGCGGGCTTATCTCCTCCAACACAATCCCTCTCTCCCTCACGAGGGGAGAAAGCCTCAGTCTCCACAGTCACCTTAGATTTTTGAGTTAAGAAGTCCATACGTTTTGCTTTCATAGCGGAAGTCAGATCCTCTAGGACTTCTTTTTCAATACTTTCTTGTTGAAGTTGGGAGAAGATATTTTTAGCAACTCCCTCTCTCCAACACAATCCATCTCTCCCTCTCGAGGGGAGAAAGCCTCAGTCTTGGCAGTCACCCTGGACTCTTGAGTTAAGATGTCCATACGTTTTGCTTTCATAGCGAAATTCAGATCCTCTAGGCTTATCTCCTCCATCACAATCCATCTCTCCCTCTTGACGGGAGAAAGCCTCAGTCTCGACAGTCACCCTGGACTCTGGAGTTAAGAAGTACATACGTTTTTCTTTCTTAGCGGAAGTCAGATCCTCTAGGACTTCTTTTTCAATACTTTCTTGTTGAAGTTGGGAGAAGATCTTTCCAACAAAATCCATCTCTCCCTCTCGAGGGGAGAAAGCCTTAGTCTCGGCTGTCACCCTAGACTTTGGAGTAAAGAAGTCTATACGTTTTGCTTTCATAGCGGAAGTCAGATCCTCTAGGACTTCTTTTTCAATTCATCTTCTGCCTATACACGATTCACGATCTTAACGTTCCTCCTCCTCCTCGGGATTAAAACCTCAGTATCCTTAACCTCTATTTTTTATCTAGGGATGCCATAATATTTTGAGACTCACTATGAAAAAGTTATTCATCATTTTTTAATACCCGCATCTTAGGGGCCAAGAGCTTCTTGGCTGGCACATACCTGTTTTCTTATATTTCGCTACATGAATAGACATTTGTGTTAAATTAGTTCTTTCAAATGACTTCTAGAGTAAAAATTACTAAAAGTTTTATTCAGCTGTACATAGACTTATATTACTCGTTGTACAATGTTTATGGTGACAAATGAGCAATTTGGGCTGAATTGAATAGATTAGTATGGAGGGAATTATCAATTATCTCCAAAATATCCTAAAAACACATGCACTTCGTCCGTTTGATAAATCAGTCCCCATACTTTATGGATTTTCATCTGGGTACGTGAACCTATTCAAACTATGTATTTTGAAACCCTTAACCATGCGCTCTTTTATTCACGCTGACATATTAACATCCACGTCAATTTACATGAAAAAATACGCACTAACCCTTTTCCTATAATTTTTATTTCATTTTATTTTGCTTCTCCACCATCCCCTTCACTTTTTAGCGTCACTAGCTATATCATTGATATTTTGGCTTTCACTAGAACCACCACTCTTATGTCCACCACCACCTCCATCGAAAACAACATACTTTATGTCCACCACCACTGTTATGCCTTTTCCGTTGACGTTTTTCACGATGTTAGCCATCGACCACATTACTACAACCAGAACAAAATTCAACCACCTCCCAAGATCTCGATCACAACCACCAAGTACATTACCAACTTCCATAATAACTAATATAAAAATTAAATAGGCATCAAGTTAAATTGTTGGTTTGACCTTGAAAGAGTTATTTCTGTAGCTTTAAGGCTTCTTTAAAAAAATACCAAAATAAAACATAGGAGATGTATTATTTAGACCATTTTATCAGCATTATCTGTAATCACCCGACCGGTCGTTTTGAGCATTTGCACTTTGCTCGGTAAAGGCGGAAATGTATACACGGAAAACAGATATCACATCATAATGCATGTCCCTCATCCTCACGTGCACGGAAACACCCTTCGTGCCATGACCTCACAATATTAAAAGCATAAAAATATAAATAAAATTGCACGGCATCACCCTTCGTGCTTTACACTCTTCCTCACATGATAATGAATATAAACAATGGCAGGGCATCATCCTTCGTGATTTACACTCTTTCCTCACATGATAATGTATATGAAATGGCACGGCATCACCTTTCTTGCTTTACACTCTTCCTCACATGATAATGGTATAAACAATGGCACGGTATCACCTTTCGTGCTTTACACTCTTCCTCACCAAGCATATGAATATCAAAGATGTCAAGGCAGGAAGTATAAATAACATCGAGGAGAATGTTCAAACGAATAATCCAACGTATTCTCAATCACGGAATTTCTAAGCCAACAACGATTCAATAAGACCTCAAGGGCCGTACAATTCAAGTACTTCTAGAAATTTCACATTTTATCAGTAATACAAGTATAGAATCCAGCACCTCAAATATCAACAGTCGCAAGTAGTAGTGATACGCATAGAGATGAACCAAACTAGACACATCAGTGTATTCTCATAATTCTATCACATTTGATCAAGTGATATTAGGCTAGGTCTTGATTACTAACATTTTATACTATGTTCTTAATATCGGTAAAACGGGTAAGGCATGAATCAAGGAAATTATGAAATTCTACAAAACAAAATCCTAGCACAATCTACCCCCGAGCATGGTTAACCCTGGTACATACATATATGCTCGTCACCTCATATATGTATCACCCCTGCATTTAGCAAACAATAGCAATTAGGAGGAAAAATTCCCTGAACAAGGCTAGGCAAAACACTTACCTCGATTCGGCTAGCTCAAAAATCAACTTAGCCTTTTCCTCTACCAATTTACCTCCGCACGACTCAATCAAGCCCATGACGACTTGAATACATCACACAATGCAAGAGAAAACCATTTTAATTAATAAAATTGTGATTCTTATTCAATTTCTAAAAAGTTCAAAAAAGTCAAACCCCGGACCCGCTTGGTCCATACCCGAAATTCAAACCAAACCCCGATTATCCATTCACCCTCGAGCCCGGATTTATAATTGGTTTTGGAATCCAACCTCAATGAGGTCCAAATCCTGAATTTATCAAATCCCTTGTTTCTACCAAAAAAAAACCCCAATTTCACCATAAAAACCTTAGATTTTTGGTTTAATCTTATGAAAAAAGTAGTGAAAGATTGAAAGAAATTACTTTAAGATCACTTACAAATGATTTGGAGAAGAAAAGTAATTTGGAAAATCGCCTCTTCTGGTTTAGGTTTTGAAAATTTGGGAAATAAATCAAAAATCCCGTCTAAGACATCTTTTTTTCAGTTGCAGGTATCGCATTAGCGAAGAAAACTTCGCATTTGCGAATGAGCGGTGTTTCGCAATTGCCATAAATTGTTCGCAATTCCGGATGAACCGTGTTTTCGCAATTTCCATAAATTGTTCGCAATTCTGGATGAACAGTGTGTTCGCAATTGCCATTAATCATTCGCAATTCCGGATGAACATTGTTTTCGCAATTGCCATAAATTCTTCTCAATTTTGGATGAACAATGTTTTTGCAATTACCATAAATTGTTAGCAATTACGGATGAACAGTGTCGCACCAGAAACCAGCAAAACCCAGACTTCTTTGAAATGATCTGAAACTACCCAGAAGCTCATCTGGAACCTCCCTGACGCAAATCATATATGAATTTCAATCATAAAACACACTATGGACCTGCTCACGCACTCAAAACAGTGAAAAGAGGTCGTCTTAACCCGATATTGACCATGGTCAAACTCCCAAATTTTTTAACTTTACTAGTCTCTCAACCAATGATCCAAAAATACACCCAAGCCCCTCGGGACTCCAAACCAAAAGTGCACACCAGTAAAAACATCATACGTACTTGCTCGCGCGATCAAATCGCCAAAATAACAGCTAGAACTACGAATTGAACACCAAATCAAATGATTTTTCCAACAAAGCTTTGAAATCTCTATTTTTACCATCGGACGTCCGAATCACATCAAATAAACTTTGTTTCTCACCAAATTTCACAAACAAGGTTTATACATCATATAAGACATGTACTAGGCTCCGGAACCAAAATACGGACCTAATTCAAGCATTAAGCAAATTTTTTAAAACCATTAATTTTCTGAAAGTCAATTTTAATCAAAAATTTATTTCTCGGGCTAGGGATCGCGGAATTCAATTCCGGGCATACGCTTAGATCTCATATTTTACTACAGACCCACCGGGACCGTCGAAACACGGGTCCGGTTCTATTTACTTACAACGTTGACCAAAGTCAACTAAAATTAACTTTTAAATTCCAAAAATTATTATTTCTTCAATTTTCCACATAAAGGCTTTCCAAAATTACGCCTGGATTGTGCACGAAAGTTGATAAGGAATAAAGTGAGGTTTTGAAGGCCTCAGAACACCTGATTGGGTTAAAAAATGCAAGATGACCTTTTGGGTTATCACATTCTCCACCACTTAAACACACGTTCGTCCTTGAACGAGCCAGGAGTCTTTCCAAAGCTACTAAATCACGGTGTCATCTCACTAAGCACAACACGGGGGTGATCTCACGTCACCCTGATCCACATAAGCCCACCAACACAACACCATTAGAGATCTTTGTTTCAACCTTAGCAAACCTGAGAACCCAGTATCTATCATCCAGAATTCATTACAAGATGTGAATTCTTACATCTATACTCTGTACAAGTATGAACCAGTTGTATGAAATCATGATCATGATCCAAGATATAATCCAACCATGTACCCCATCACTCCAATACTCACATTAGGAACTACTACTATCATTACTGCCCAAGAACACATCCAGTGCCGATAGCAAATCTCATATCGATTAGAACGTCGTTTCAAAACCTTCATACTCTACCGATTATGAAAGAAACACACATAACTGCTTAACCACTCATTTGATCAATAAGCCAAGAAACTCGCTTGCACGACCAGGGCCATTGTCCAAATCCTCTACAAACTATAGTGTTATTCCTACAAAAATCACAATACAATAATGCCAATCTCAGGTCTAAAAATCTCATCTCAACAAATGCAAGCAACCAGACCGACCAGTAGAAACAATAATAATACGAAGCCACACACAACCCGGTTCAGTACGCTAACAAGTAATAATTCATACATGACAGATAACAGTAAGAAAACTAAATAAGAAATCTACTAAGAAAATTAAGCAGACTGGGAAATTTTAGCACTTTACTATGAACTATTCTCAACAAGGTGAAAGCGAAATATACAAAATAGAAATAAGGAGCCACATTTCAACATTATACCATTGCGGCATGCAACCCGATCCCACCATATCAATCCATACATGGTACACATCGAGCCATAATACCCGGGCTCACCGTGCGTCAACATCAAGCACAACAAAGTTCACAAAATATAGCTGTGGGGTAATCATTAGGAACAAACAACACTAAGAAAGACAAGCACAAATATGGTGCAATAAGATAAGCAACATCACAATGCCACCTCGCCCATAGTGCCATGAGGCCTAAACTGAATCACAACATGCGTGCGAAGAATCATGTAACCATTATAGCCCGTCATAACATAAGATAGAAACATACGACATAGACCAAGGTGCAAATAACATCCAATCTGCCCGATGATATTCATGTGATAACAACTGGTCAAAACAAGCAAATCCGATCTAACATAAGATACACATTCCCGTTAGGCTAAAAAGAAACTCCCAAACCAAATTCCGATCATTCTTATACGTGTAATATACCTTCCAAAAATCTATAGCAACCTTTCCATAACCCCACCATTAATCGCCCAATTTTCTACACTCCTTCACAACTCGTGATCGAGGAATAGTCTACTAACAAGAATATTTAATCTCTGAGCCTCACGAATACCAGAAATCTTTATACCCAATCTCAACACCGCTTCCCAAATAACTGACACGTAACTCATACTACATCATCCTTCGAAAATGTACCCATAAACCAAAACACAATGTATCTGCCAACAAGTGCTCCAGTGAAAACACATAGTGCCAGTAAAACCTTAAATGCCAGTAATCGTCTGTACCGTCAATAACACATATCCTTCCCTTAAAAGATAACAACAACATTTTACACACAACTTTTCCACCCCACGTGACACATCGCTTCTAACATGCTAATTGCAACGCCATGAAAGTCTCACAGTCAACGCTGAATCCCAAGCATTATAGCTCCTATACCTATGGAAAACATCCACTCCGACCATGATCATAACCATGATAAGTTCTTCGGAACTCAGTAACACATTATCAAGTAATCATAACCAATCACCTCTAACTCAACCATGTCACACAGACTGCCAACTCGGAAATAACTCAATCCGATATGACCGCTCTGAGGGCACTTCTTGGGATTTCGAAACCATTTCTTGCATCACTCCAACATTGACATTTAGATTTTTCTTGACAAGGAAACACTGCAGATTCAATTACCATTCACTTACATTTTCAAGCCCACCAGTAGACAAATCCAAAAGCCCTTAAAGCTACTTAAAAACTCAAAACATGCCAGAACCTTCTCGATACCCACTCATCTAACTCTGATCTGCAATACACAGCTAATACGCATCAAGCAACCCGTTCTATACCAGCATATGCCCATTTAAAGAAATAACCAAGCAATCTCCCAGTAAAGAAATTTATACGACCCATGACCGTACAATCTGATTGTCATTAGCGGTCTCCACCACTTAGCTCGAAGCCATAGAACACCTCATCAGCAACCAAAAGTACCTTATCTTCACAGCATGCCCTGATACCACATGACTATTTAGCTGAATACTTCAAAACTCACGAAATGCTTATCATAGAACACCCCGAAGACTCTAACAAGCGTTTTCTCATCATTGTAATAATTAAACAACCTCGCCAAAATGCTCTGAAATGATAGCATATGCACTCCACCACTTTGAAACCTCATATGAGACACACAATCAAAACCATCATGCAGGAGATGGCCCACCTATTATACTCAAATTGACACCTTGCCATGAACTCACCTTAATCACAGTAGCCAGGCCACCAGCCAGTCTCCCCGAATCTACGCTTACCAACAAGACATAAGAACCCGCCTCATTCCCCAAACAAACGACTAGAAGATTTAGCATTGCATCTGCTTATGAGGCTAGACAACACATCGTGATGATAATCAGGCATCCATATCCTATCGTAATCTATCTGCAGCATCACCGATCGTCGGCACATAGCAAATATTAGGCGCACAATATCACATATGAGCGATCAGGAAGAGTGAAAGTCATAGATTTCAAGCTGAAGCAAGGCCACACGATAATGAAAGAAGAAAGGGAAAGTTTTCCTAAATGCCCGGTAGCCTCCTGAAGATAGGTATGGGCGTTTACATACCGATCCGCAAGACTCTACTAGACACTTGCTCATGACTCGTAGAACCTACAAACCTAGTTCTCTGATACCAACTGTCACGACCCAAAATCACAGGTCATTATGGCACCTAACTTGACCCGCTAGGAAAGCCAATTAAAAAAAATCAAAAATCCCGTCTAAGTCATCTTTTGTTCAGCTGCAGGTATCGCATTTGCGAAGAAAACTTTGCATTTGGGAATGAACAATGTTTTCGCAATTGCCATAAATTGTTCGCAATTGTGGATGAACAATGTTTTCGCAATTGCCATAAATTGTTTGCAATTCTGGATGAACAGTGTGTTCGCAATTGCCATAAATTGTTCGCAATTCCGGATGAACATTGTTTTCACAATTTCCATTAGTAGTTCACAATTCTGGATGAACAGTGTTTTCGCAATTACCATAAATTGTTCGCAATTCCGGACGAATAGTGTCACAACAGAAACCAGCAAAACCCAAACTTCTCCGAAATGATTCGAAACCACCCCGAAGCTTATCTAGAACCTCCCGGGCACAAACCATATATGAATTTCAATCATAAGACACGCTGCAGACCTGATCGCGCACTCAAAACACTGAAAAGAGGTCGTCTTAACCCGATATTGACCATGGTAAAACTCCCAAATTTCATAACTTTACTAGCCTCTCAACCAATGATCCAAAAATACACCTAAGCCCCTCGGGACTCCAAAACAAAAGTGCACACTAGTCTAAGAACATCATACGAACTTGATCGCGGGATCAAATTTCCAAAATAACACCTAGAACTACGGATTGAACACCAAATCAAATGAAATTTTCAAGAAAGCTTTGAAATCTCTATTTTTACCATCGGACGTTCGAATCACGTCAAATAAACTTCGTTTCTCACCAAATTGCACAGACAAGGTTTATACATCATAACAGACATGTACCGGGCTCCGGAACCAAAATACGGACCTTATACCATCAATTCAAGTATTAAGCAAATTCTTTAAAACCATTAATTTTCTGAAAGTCAATTTTAGTCAAAAATTCATTTCTCAGGCTAGGGATGTCGGAACTCAATTCCGGTGGGAAATAATAATACATAAATTCCCATGCAGTGGAAACTGCCCGACCAGTCGTAGCTCAGTTGTAGATATATAACTACCCAACTGGTCGTAGCTCGGTGGTAAATGCATGACTGCCCGATCGGTCGTAGCTCGACACTAAATAAATATGCATGACTGGCCAAACCGGTGACAAATAATGATACATAACTTCCCAACCGGTGGTAGCTGCCCGACAGGTTGTAGCACGGTGGTAAGATGCTTGTCTCACTATATTATAAACATTAACATCTCTATCATATACCTCAATGGGGACTTAGCAACATACTTAGACATGTTTGAGTATTATTTTACTGAAATAAATAAGATAGACATCCTTAACTACTAAGAGTAGAAACACTTATCAATAGCATTACGTTTACGTATCGTTACTTGGATCATGCCAAAAGAAGGAAAGATTAGCCTTAACATACCTGGAGTAGGGAAAATTTCGTATGATATTTTGGAAAAGGTTGCACCATAATCCTTTGGAACCGCAAAATTATACGTTGCTAATGTTACACCCCATGTTATCATACGTAAGAGTATGTCGTAAGTCAATTGATGTTTGTATATAAAATATAATGTTTGGGAAAGTTGGATTTAACTTACGGAATAATCGAGTTAAGATTTGCTTTGTAACGAGACATTTTGAGAAATTAAATTTGTAAAGCTTATGATGTCATTTTGGGACATATCTCATGCAAAAAATGAATGTCTTGGAACCCAGTTTACAACGATCCAAATCATTTGTAAATACGATATCAGAGTAGAGAGATACAAGTGTCCGAAGTTGCACTGCTCAAGCTGCCAAGCAGGCAGCTTACCCAACTTCTTGGAGAATTGAGGCGGTGGGCTTATAAGTTGTCTTTACCCATTACATTTCTTCAATATCCAGATATTTCTTACACCAAAACACTCTCAAGCTCTCCAAGAACTGGTCGAAGATCCCAAGAACCAAACTCAATAGAAATCAACACAATTCGTCATCAAAGGTGTCAAAGACTCCAAGAGAATGCTTCTATGATGTTGTGGTGTGATTGAGGGCTATTGTGAGATAAGTTGAGTTAGGGTTTAGAGTTGTAGCTATTGTACAAGGCATGTATAATATCTTCTTGATTGTTCCTAAGGTTAATCTTGTGTTGGTTATAGTTGTTGTTGTTGGTCTGTTGATGACCCTTAGTGGTCTTTGGGTTGTATTAAATATACGCAAGTTGCTGCCCGATTTTCCTTAAGTCATACGACTAACCAAATTTGATGGTACGACATTTTATGTTAACGAAAATATCATTTCAATTGTTGTAGATGAAAGAAGTTGTGAGCTTGGTTGAGTAATAAGGAAAAGATCATACAGGTATGTTAAGGCTAATCGTATTTCTTTTGGCATGATCCAAGTAACGAGACGTAAATGTAATGCTATTCCATAAGTAGTTCTACTCTTATAAGTTAAGGATATCTACGTTATTCATTCCTATAAAGTGATATTCAAGTATGTCTAAGTATGTTCCTAAGTCCATATTGAGGTATATGATAGAGATGTAATGTTTTTAATATAGTGATACATGAATCTTCATGCATTTACCACCGTGTTATGGCCGGTCGGGCAGTTACCACCGGTTGGGAAGTCATGAATATTCATTTACCACCGAGCAACGGCATGTCGGTCAGTCATGCATTTACCACCGAGCTACGGCCGGTTGGGCAGTTACATATTTACCACCGAGTTACGGCCGCTCGTGCAGTCATACATTTACAACCGTGGTACGGCCGGTTGGGCATTTACCACTGATCAATTGGGCAGTCATGCATCAGACGATATGGATAATAGAAACAATCTCAATGAGAATCATTGTATATATATATATATATATATATATATATATATATATATATGTGTGTGTGTGTGTGTGTGTGTGTGTGTGTGTGTGTGTGTATAATAAGTATGCATGTCGCGCCCCCTTTTCCTTGCAAGATCAGGTTTTGACATTTCTAAGACAACTCCCTTCATTTTGGGATGAGGTATGGGATTTGAAGAGTCTCCACCTAACGGATTAAGGTGCGTTAGGGCACCTAGAGCAGTTAACTCATGAAACTAGTGTGCATTAACAGAGATCGGGTAACGGCTTGAAATTACCTTGAAGAGATGGTGTTAGTCACTCCTTGAGGTCCACAATGGTGGGTCCTGGCCGAACATAATTAAGCATATTAGTCTAAAGGAAAATAAAACAATTTGGACAAGTATAACTTAGTTTGAACGCTATTAAAAAAGGGGTCCTAAGTTTTTTAGCCTATAGGATCATTCCATGCAATACTTTATAACCTCCCCAAGTTGGGGTGCTACTCATAGTATTAGCGCACAGGTCATCATCTCCTTTACTACCCAATTACTATCTTTCAGTTGTACCTAAGCGTTCTAATAGATTCTAACTCGTTCCTTATACGTGCATTACCCGTCCCTTACCTATGGTCTTGGAGGTATTTAGGACCTCTATTTAGGGTGGTTCAAGACTGAAATATGTTGCTTGAAATGAGAGAAGCTAGGAGACAAACAAAATTCAGATAGGACTTTCATGTAATGAACAAATAAGAGCTCACATTGACCTCCACAAGTAGACAACAAAAGCACGCAATTGAATCAGCAAACTTTATTAATTTTAGAATCCTATAGGCAAGATATCTAGATGAGCAAAAACAGAATATAAAGAAGCAGCTTATTAAGGCGAGCATCGAGACCTATTAGTTTGCCTATTGATTTTATTAAGCTTTGAATCTGGGCACTTTTAGGCAGCAAGATGTCACAATATTAGGCCAAGAATCACTAGCAGTGCGTATAGATTTGCCTAAATGATAACCAGAATTGGTCAAACTCATAAGTGATTAACATAACCCTATACACATGGTTTCTACGAATTTATTAATTATAGACCTATAACATGGTTTCCATGTGAGTTGCTGCTTTTAACCCATAAAGACAAGTTTTAACCTTTTAGAGCCTTTAGGCATGCTTTCTAGTTGATTTAAACCCCTATAGGAAGGATTTCTAAGTGTGACTTGATTTAAACCTTTATAAGCATGATTTCTAAGTTTACAACTCGATTTCACTCTATAGGCATGATATCTATTAGTTTAAATACTATAGACATGATTTCTAGGTTTTAAAACTGGTTCTTTTTTTATTCATATAGGCATGGTATCTAAGTTGAAAGTGATTTTTATCTCTTATAGGCATGATGTCTATTCGTCGTATGTGGCCTGAATTTTAAGCAAATTGCCAGGAATGTTTATTAATTCATACAAATAGAATCATATAGACAAGGTCACTAATGCACGTTGAGTTAAAAGTATGTGGATCCTATAAATAGGATTTCTAATGCATAAACTTTATAAACAGGATTTCTAATATGCAAGTATAAATAAATAATGAATTAAACAGTTAGAAATTTCTATAGGCAGGATCTCTAAACAAGTAATAGCAATCACATGATTTGATCAACATAATTCAACCTATAAGAAGGATTTCTACCCAAATTTAACAAAGATATAAGAAAACCCCCTGATTTTATTAATAAGCCCAAACTTGTTTATTACAGAGATTACTACAACCCAAAATGAATAAATTACATAAAAGTATCCATTACACTATAGGGAGCCTTAGCGGGCCCAATATAAACATGGGAACCAGGCCTTCAAACATGGCAACTCTGAAGCATAATGGTGGTCCATCCATGGCACATAGAATTGGGCTTCTAGTGTGTCAAAGTTCCCAAGGGCCTCAGGGCCCCCGGGGCAATTCTCACACCATAACATAGCAAAAATAGTTCATAAAAGATTGGAAGTCTAGCCCCAATGTGTCACAGTTCGGAGGAGTCTCAAAGACCCTAGGCAGTGCTCACACTAGGGGTGGTAGGAACCTAAATAGCTAAGAGTATGTGATGACCCAAAAGGTCACCTTAGGTAATTTAAGCTATATATGTGTTCCGAGGCTCCGAGAGCCTCTGTTAGTATCACCTCGATATGCGTGCGCAGCCCGGTCGTGTGGCCGGGAAGCTATTATGTGAAAATTTGATGAAAATGAGTCTTGATAATTAATAAATGATTATAGTTGACTTTGGTCAACATTTCTGGTAAACAGACCCGGACCCGTGATTCGACGGTCCCGGAGGTTCCCTAAAAAAAATGGGACTTGGGCATATGCTCGGAATCGAATTCCGAGGTCCCAAGACCGAGAAATGAATTTTTAAAAGAAATTGTTTTCTGGAAATATTAAAGGAATGTGAAAGTGAATAATTATGTGAAAACCTTGTTACCGGGCCCGTGTTATGGTTCTGGAGCCCTGAACAGGTTTATTATATATTATTTGTCTTATCTGTAAAATTTGGTGTAAAACGGGTGTGAATTGAGTAGTTTCGGATAAAAAATGAGGTTTTGAGGTTTTAAAGAATTTGAAATGCGACTTGGAAAGTGATGTTATGTTCCCGAGGTCCGAATGAGATACCAAGACCGGGATTAGTTCTGTGGTGTCATTTATAACTTATCTGCAAAATATGAGGTCATTCCGAGTGATTTAGGCCGGTTCGGCACATTAAAGTGAATTCTAGAATTTCAAGTCCTTAAGTTTTGAATTCAGGGGTTTTGGAGAGTGA